>JAVTVJ010000153.1:0-25669 GCA_034509425.1 Eopsaltria australis
GGGAGGGGAGGGGAGGGGAGGGGAGGGGAGGTACTGAGGAAACTAATGGGATACTGAGGAAAGGAGAACATTCTGGCACAGGGATGTGACGAGAGACTATTTAAAACAACATAGGGGGAATGTGGACTCAGCCACTGCAACAAAGCAGAACAATTTCCGCATTGAGTCTGTTAGTAGGCTGAGCCTAAATCAAAGACAACAAGGGAGCCTACAGATGAAAATTTTCTCAAGAGACAATCCTTCTTCCAGCTCACAGTGTTCTCATGATGTCCATGTCCAGCAGAGTCAAATGTTGTTGCACAATTGTAACTGTGGCCAGAGAAAAGCAGGGTGAAAACATGGGAGAGCAACAGCTCTGGAGACACCCAAGTCAGTGGAGAAGGCAGGGGAGGAGGTGTTTTGGGTGCTAGAGCTGAGATTCCCCTGCAGCCTGTAGTACAGACCATCGTGAGGTCTGTTTCCTCACTGTGCCCCTGCAGCCCGTGAAGGACCACAGGCATGCAGAGATGCACCTGCAGACCATGGAGGAGCTCCACACTGGAACAGGAGGATGCCTGGGAGGCGGCTGTGATCTAGTGGGAGGCCTGTGCTGGAACAGGCTCCTGACAGGACCTGCAGACCTGGGGAGAGAGGAGGTTTCCTGGTAGGACTTGTGCCCCATGGGGGACCCATACTGAAGAAGCCTGTCCCTGAAGGTAGAGTGACCCACATTGCAGCAGTTCACAGACAATGGCTGCCCATAGGATGGACTCATATGGCACCAGTTTGCAGAGAACTGCCTGTGGGATGGACTCACATGGGAGAAGTTAATGGAGAACCATCTCCCATGGGAGGGACCCCATGCTGGAGCAGGGGAAGGACTCCTCTCCCTGAGCAGGGGGAGAAACCAGGGGTGATGAACTGATCAAAAGCCCCATTCTACCTTCCTGCACCACTGGGGTAGGAGGTAAAGCTGGGCAGGAGGGAGTGGTGGGGGGAAGGAGTTTTTAAGGTCTGTTTTTACTTCTCATTATTCTACTCTGATTTTGTTAGCAATAAATTCAATTAATATCTCTAGCTTGAACCTGTTTTGCCTGTGATGGTGTTGGGTGAATGATCTCTCACTGTCCTCCTCTCAACCCATGAACCCACTGTTATATTTTCGTCTCTCCTCTGTCCAGCTATGGAGGGGAGTGATGGAGAGGTTTTGATGCATTTATGGCATCCAGCCAAGGTCAACCCACTACAATCATTTATCTGATTTTCGTGCAAATCAGTGTTTTGTGTATGAGACATCTAATCAAGTCATATTACATGCAAAAACTTCGTTAGTCCCTCAATAAGAACTTATGAAAACTAATAAGAGGGTTTACTATGCAAACTGCTTGTATTTTCAAATTGATTTTTCCTCAATGATGTCCTCTAGTACTACAACAAAGTTTATCTAGGATCCCCTACCTGAAATAAGAAATTTGAAAGAAGTCAATCTTGTTCTATTTCTGCTGACTTCAGTGAAGTTCTACAAAGAGATGAGTTTTAATTCTTCTTCTTGCTCAAATACTGAGACTGTGTTTCTATAACAAAACCATAAAAACATAAAACAACGTAGAATTATTACAACCACATGAATAATAGAAACAATGCTGAAATTAACTCAATTTAATGAAGTTTTTATCAGTCATTGCAGTATCTTATTCTCCCAGCCATCACTGAAATTTTTATCTGGAGAGGTATCATCATACTAGTAGACAAATAATTCCATGCAATATCTACTGTTCAGGAAAATTATCTGTATTGCAACATAATTATCTCAGATGACATACTGACTGACTCCTAATTACAACAGATAGAGCTAATTACCTTGGTTCATCCTGTAAATAGCTCAGCATGTATCTTTATGAGAATTCAGTAATGACACATTGCTCAGTGGGATGGTATATGGAAATTGATTCTCAAGTTTTTTATGCAAAAAAAATCTTATTTTTTAATGTGTACATAAGTTTTCCTTCAAAGAAAGAGTATTCAGGGACACTCAAGTGGTACAAAACCACTTGATGGTTGGGTTTTTTGGACATTGATTCCAACACCTTGACAGGAACTGAACCCCAAAGTCAGATTTGCCAGTGCATCCCCTTAAACAGCTTTCTTCTTCTGACAGGGACAAGAAAAATGGGGATTCACCAGTCCACTGCAAATGGATCTGTTATGTACAAACTCATCCATGCTCTTCCTCCTTGAGTTTTCTCCAGAAAACCACTGGTAGGCAAAAACTGTGTAGTCCTTCTGCTACCTGCCTGCAGATGTGAGACATGAGCAGGAAACTGATATGATAGATACAGAACAAGGACCTAGAATGCAATCAAAATTCAGTGGAAAGTGGTAGAAACCCAAATCTACTTTAAAAACATCCCACCTGCATTGCTTAGATCCTACATCAAGCCACAGTCTGTCAGCAGGAAGATATGCAAGAGGACACATCAAATATGCAGCTTTCTATTCTGCCAAAAATGCTGGTTTTTTATATGATTTTGTACTAATTTATCTTCAAAAGGTAGTAATGTAAAGAAAAGTATCACAATATAATTTTTACTTAAGTATATTATATAGTTTAATCATAATATTTAATGTTGGTGATATTATATATATTTATATATAATATATTCTCTATGTAATATTATATCTATAAATTATAACATATATAGTGGATGGATTAAGAGGCTATAGTGATGTCAGGATAATTTTTTTATTCTGAGTCCTCACAGGAATTTTAAAATCAGCTGTTGAACTTCACACATTTGTACTTTAGATAAAAGCCCTAAAAGTATTCCTTGACCAGTTTAAAGTCTTAATTACATTTTTTTCTCTCCTAGTATGTTTTCAATGAAGTAGACTAGCAATCTAGTTTAGATTCCATTTTTTTCCTGGAACCTACAGCTCTCAAACAGTCTCACCTGATGTTGACAAAAACCATAATAATAAAAATGTATTTCTCATGAATACAAATTTGACTTTATCAATTCTAGGTTGAATAATTTATTTTTAAGTATAGTTTCCTATAGTTATTTTTTTTTAATTAAAAACAAATCAAACTTCATCTCTTCTTTGAATTTTACTCAAGCCAGTAAAGATGATTCAAGCATGACTTTGGTATCTTCCTTTGTACTAAAAACTGACTGGCAAGAAAGCCAATTAGTCTTTTCTTCAGAAACATATCTGGAAGGTATTTATAAATAAGTGCTACTATACACATGGTCCCCAAATATTCAAAGCATTTTGCTTATTAGTAGTACATTAGTCCAAGTACCTTGACCAAATATACATCTTAGTGCTTATTCTTCTTTTCTTATTGTAGACTGGACACAGTTCTTACTTCTTGTCCAATTCCTGTTACCTGTTGCCAAAAGAACTATTTTACATCTTCAGAGCCAGCTGTGTCTCTGTGGAGAAAAAGAAAAAAAAAAAAGGCAAAAGGAGGCAGGGTAATTTGGAAAATGCTTTATATCCCATTAGGGCAAATAAATATATAAATTAAACACGTTTTGAAAGAGCTTCTTAGGTGGTACACATGATGAGGTTGCTTCAGAGAAATTATGGGGACAGGTGGTATAAATCTGCAGGCACCTGCCTCAGTAGAATCTCTTGGATTGAGGGTAGATTCTGTTTCACTGAAAAAGAGGGGAACAGCTACCTTTGATAGAGAACCTGGCAAAGAGGCTGTGACTGCCTAAATTAGAGTTCTATTTTTGTATTTGCCCCACTCCTCTCTGTCATTAATTAGATGATTAAAGATGTTGTCTCAGATTTAGAGGCACACAGCTGTGGTTTCAAAGCATTTACAAACCTAGAAATGGGGCAAGCTTTTAAATGTCACTTTACATTTTATGTTTCATATTCATATAGACATAGTAAAACCTTCCTTACATAGCCATTAAAAAAATACCACTTCTAGCTCTGGAAGTTCTTGATCAAGGATTGCTTGATGTTGGAGAATATTCTGAGAAAGAGTAATGAATGAATATATGGATACACATTCTTAGCCTGCTTTTCCTGTCAGAGATATCCTTGAAATCCAGTAATTGCAAAGTCATTTGCATTTGGATGATCATGTTTTGACACAGGCATTCAAAATCAGAAGCAAAAAATGTTTCCTGAAGTACTTCTGCAGTATCAGAGGACAGTAGTATGTCTCAGTGTTCTTTACTTCAGTAAATACTAAATCTTTGTCAGTTAAAACAGAAATTGCCACAGATGGAATCTGCCATGGCAACTTTAAGCAGTGCTTCCCCAATTTTTTGACCATTCACCACCTTCAGAAAGGTATCAAAATCCTGCAGAACTCAATTCATTCTGCAGAACTCAATTTAAAGTTTACATAATGGGGCTTGCACTTCTCTTGGAGATTGATTACCATCATTTTGGTTTAAATTTAGACAGTGTTTGAAATTTAACACATCATTTATAAACAGAAAATTTCCAAGGATCAAGGTTTGACATGACAACAATATAAAAAAAATCAAAAGCAGTGAATCACTGAATCATAGAATGATTTGAGTTGGAAGTGACCTTAAAGATCATTGAAGTCCAAGAACCCTGCCATGGCCAGGGACACCATCCACTAGAACAGGTTGCTCAAAACCCCATCCAACCTGGAATACAAAATCCTGGAAATGACAGCTATTCTGATTTCAGTATATTAATCCCCAAATAAATTGTTAAAATCAAGGGTTTGTAGTTTCTTTGGGATGTCACCTCACCTTTATTACTCTACTTAGCAAAAGACAATTCATTAAGATGACTATCTCTGAGTGTTATCTTACCTTACAAGGAACTTTTCTTGTGTTGAGGTATTACCAAAAAACAATGCTCTTATAGTCTGATTTATTCATATAAAGTTATTGAAGTTAAAAGTAATTTTGAAAAATTATGCTTGCAGAAAGACTGTAATGCCATCACATAAGAAACACATTATTTAAAAACATAGGAAAAGGTTAAAATTTAATAAAATTAAGCACCACCATTCAAACCCAGAAGCAAATACAAATGGAAATTAATAATGGACAGCCAGACATGAGTAAGAATTAAGATTAGGATATTTCCAGATTTCTGATGGGAGTTTTTTATTAAAGACATATTTTTTTCCATTCAAGTTGGTGACATAAAATTGTTGATCTTCGAAATGGTTTTACTTTAATATTTATGGTAACATTTTGTTTTAATTTATACTTTCTAATTATTTCAGAATGGCACACAAAAAGGAAAAAATAAAGCAACTACAACTTTTTTTTAGGAAGTAATCAATTCCCAACTGTTAGAAATTGACAGGCAGATTACTAGCAAATTATTTTAATTATCAATAATTATAACTATTTTGGAGACTTACATCTCCAGAGGGCTGTCTGTGATTTTTATAATAGGAGAAACTGTTAGGATTTTTTTATCTTCTATCTTTTCTCAGTGTAGAAAAATAGAACTCATGCAAATTATGTATGATAAAGATCACCTCAATTTGTCTCTATTTTGAAATGTTGTACATGTCAACCAGTTGTGAAAATTTTTGCATGTTCTGTCAGCTCTGATGGCCAGCCTAACCTTTATTTATTTCTATTTCCATTACCTCCATATGAGTTCTTTTGAAGTGTTAAGATCTCTTGGTACCAAATAAGGAAGAAGAGAGGAGAAGGAACAAAATAGCCTCATTGAGATTTGTAAAGATTTTTCCCCTATTATTCTAAGCTTAAAAAGTGCCCATGACAGCTTTTAGAGCCTTTGTGGAGACCCAGCCTCTGACTGTAGTGATCTAGACAGAGTTCAGCAGCTGTTACTGATGCCAATAAATCAATCAAGGATATGACATGCTGTATGAAATGCTGGGAGAATTTTGTTCTACAATAATAATTTTTTGGACAGCCAGATAAAGATGGGATAGAAGCTACAATTTAACTTACATTAAATATAGCCTAGATTTCAAAAGTGTGGTGTCCTCCTGGTGTGGCCTCCCAGGAGAAGACATAAAGAGGTGGTGAGTGAAAGAGGCAGGTGAGTGATTTTCCAATGTATCATTTTTATGTCTCCTATGTTATCACATAGGATTTACGGTGGGTTCCTCATTTTTCTTACAAGATAATATAGGAAGCAAATTTAATCCCCATGCTTCTACTCCTTTGTGCCGTGTTGTTTTTTTCATGGGGGTCACCATCAGGTAGGAAATGATTACCAGGTCTTTAAGACCTTGTCTGGTGAGGCTGGCATCAAGTGAAGCACAGATATCCCAGCTGCAGACACTTCCAGCTAGGAAGCTGCAGTAGTTTGAGTTCGCCAGTCTGAGTTTCTGGCCAGCACGCTTACCAAAATTTTACTCAACTTCTGCTGTGAGATAAGGATTAGGAGAAGGCAAGTAGGTTCATATTTTAAAGAGTATAAAGAAAGTTTATTAACAAACTTAAAAGAAAAAAAGAACCAGAACAAACTCTCAGGACACATTTCCTCCCCCCACCTCGTCATCTTTTTCCCAGTGACAACATAAAGAAAAAACACTTAGGACTTTCAGTATGATTACCACCTCTAAAATAGTCTTTCCTCAGTTCACTTAGGGAGAGAAGTTTCTTCTGTTATACCATGGAGATTTTTCTACAAGAAAACAGTTCCTATACCTATCAGCATCACAGCAAGCAGCTGCCCAGAAGTGGAAAATCTGCTTGCAATGTGAAAAGTCCCTCCTACGTTTAGGTAGTTTCCCACACGATCTTTCGATGGGTCACCGACTAATGGGTAAATTTTTAAGGATGAGTTGTTCTACTGTAGCAGTAAAGAATTCTTTTCTTCTATTGCTGGCAGCATAGGTCTTTTTCTTCTATCCCTGGGGCAAAAGAATTGGATCACAACTTCTTCTCTAACTCTGTTTATCTAGTGTATTTATCACTTGAAACTATTTCAGTCATTAATTTCAACAGTTAATGCTGCAACTTACCCACAAAAATCTAACCTGAGCATGAAAATAAATGCAGTGCATATTCAAAATTCCATTTTCTTGCTTGTGTCAGTAGAAATTCAAATTCACATTAATATCTACAGTCATGAATTTGTATTTTACTTATGGCTATTCTCTGGTATCAAAGTATTTGCGAAGTGGCAGAAAAATCCTCTCTCTTGTCAAAGTGCCTCCTATCATCAGTCTTGACCTTCCTCCTGGAAGCTTGACATTACAATAACATGGTGTTTTTATTCATATCTATTTCTGCTGAGCACAAGGCTTTATTTTGCTTTTGGTTTCAAGAAAAAAAAAAAAAAGGGGGTGGGGATTGGGGAATGAAGAGATGGAAATTAGTCATTAACTGCTGATTCCCAAGAACCTGCAGAAGAACTGTTTCATTCAAGATGCAATTGGGAGTAGTGATAAAGTACAAAATGTAATGGCTTCCTCCGAGAGGTAATATGGCAATATTTATTTAGAGTAACTTAGCAGGAAAACCTGACAAATACATATTGCTTTATGATTGCTTGTGCCTTTGTTCTTCATTTGTCCTTCTCTAATACTTCTTATCCTCTGCTGAGAATTTTTTCTAACGTTATGGTACACACTAAGAGCAGGAAGGTTCATAAACATCTAAGATTAATCCCAGACATGCCTTTTGCTATCATTTTTGAAAAAGCAAATGAAGATAAAGCCTTCAGCTGAAGTGACACTAGTCTGGTAAAGAGGGGTTCCACAGGAAAACATGATCAACAATGAATAATGGATCTGTAATCATCAACCAGCCAGCCCATCAGTGGTAGTCAGAAAAGCACAGAAAATCGAGATAAAAAACCAGAAAAGAGAGCCTCTATCTTAATATTAAGCCTCTAGGCTTAATATCTTTAAGAGACAGCTGACTTAAAAAAAAAACATTGATAGTTAACCCAGAGAGAAATCCTAGGCAAGTACAGTAAAGTCTTTTGACTTAATCCTTCAAGTTGTAATTTAGACCTGGATATTGCTCTGCAAATAAATTTGCTTTTGTACTTTTCTTTGAGTTCTGGTCCAAAGATGCTCCCATTTTATATTTCCATTAATCTTCATAAAGAAAACTCATTTAAGTTTTCTTCTTTAATCACCAATCTACAGAGTGTTGGCCCTGGAACAGAATACTGATTCTGCTACAAATTGTCAGGTAAGATTTCCAGATCAGATGTCATTGACTCACACTGACCATACTTGACCAGACAAAATAACTTATGTTTAAGGTGTTAAGGGAGTAGAAATGGGCAAAATATCAAGCTCCTGAAAATGGCACTCGTGTGCCTTAATGAAATATAATCACATCTATAGAATTATTTGTCCAATAAGTCTTGATCTTTGAAAAATATATATTTTTCATCATTCCATCAGGAAGGGATATTGCCAAGCTTTTATAGAAATAATGGGCTATGTCAAGAGACTTTTTAATGAGGTCTACATTTCCCCCCCAGTGTTTCTGCTACACATTGGAGAAACTCCATGGTGTTGCTGATCTTTCCCTTCCTTTGGCTTTCTTTGGGGACAGAAGTCCTACAAAATGCCCCATGAGGCAAACCATAAATAGTGAGAACACATGGATGTTCCTTTCGCACGTTGGTGGGAAAAGGGCATTTTAAAAGGAAAATGATAAACAATGTCATTTTTCAAGGAAAGCTTTCTAATGTGATGGAAGTGTAATTTTCATAATTTTTCACATGTAATTTTTGTAGGAGGCCAAACTCTTTAATAAAAGGTAATGGATGGTGAGGAATAGAGCCATAGTTTCAGTTCAAATCATAAGATTTTGTAAGAGAAAAGCTTCCTTTTGAGTTTTCTTCAAAACAGACTTTGTAAAATTTCTAAATAAAAGAAATGCAATGCAGAAATAGCCTCTTTTCTAAGCTTCCTGGAAAATTTGCTCTTTAAGGGGCAAAAAAGCTTTAATAGGATTTGAAGAAAAAAACATGAGCTGTCAGCTTTAATCATAAGTAAGGTTAGGAAGTTCTCTTGAGCAACAAAGTTCTGTTATACAGCACCTCAGCATTTTGAACTAAAATAATTCATTTTTCTCTTTAGCTGTTTAAAACCACAGTTGCCCTAGACATACAACTGCTAATATGATTTATTTTAGACAATGCTAGTGTGTACTAAGAATATTTTGATTCAGGCTTTCATACATTTAAGTGCCTGCTAGGCAGACAAAAGCATCTTCATTATTTCCAGCAGGAATATATCACAGAAGGTAATTTAAGCTTCTCAGTTCTGTCTCAGGATATGCTTAGGCCAGCTTTGAACAAGTTCTAACCATCGAACTACAACATTTTCAGGACACTTGGCAACAATAATAAATATAATATTTCTGATTAAAGACCACATGAGCTTCTCATCTTGTATCCCTTGATGTGAAGTGTATTACTGCAGATTTTATGGTTTTGTATTGCTCCTTCAATACACCTTATTAATGATTAAATGTTTATTAAGAACATCATATTTCAAGAACACTGGCAAAATTATATTAAACAGATTTGTTTTTCAATGATGTATCTCTCCCAAAATCTTAACTGTAATTCCATTCTGAAATGGAATATAATTTAGCAATATTTACTATAATTTAGTATAATTTATGTTCTGAAAACAGAGGAACTCATTTGAAATTAGTGGAATCATGTTGTCAGACAGAAAACTACTGTTTATAGGAGAAACAAATTTTTTTCAGGATACATGAGTGTACTTAAAGATCTTAGAAGAAGGGAATAATTAAGTAATTATACTGTTGCCCAGAACAGCTTATTCACAAAATCTCAATTTATTGAAATATCCTACAGCTAACAAGGGGTTTTAGGTCCTAGTGTGTCCTGCTGGTTGACCTTGACTACATTTTTAGGGGTATTTCTTGTCTAAGACACATATAAATATGAAATTACTGACATTAGTGAGCCAGTAAATAAAAATATATGCATTTCTAAAACAATAAAATTCCCAGCAAGATTCATGAAGCAAATAAGAAAGTACCAACTGAAAACACAAACTATTCTCAATTCAAATCGAAGTGCAATCTGTTGTAGTGAGAAACTAACCTCATTTCTCATCCCAGTTCTGCCCTTTGCTTACTGCCTTTTTTCAGTAAAATAATTTAATTCCTGTGGCTCAAGTTCTTACAGTCATTACTTATTTTTCTTTCTTTGTCAGACCCTCAGGTGATTGGTTTGTAGATGTGAGCTATGGAAGTGCAGCTGAGATGAAAATTTCAATGCACAAAATTTGAGCTATTGAAAATTGTTATTTTCTTTGGAGGTCTCAGACCAGGTCCCATGGATCACCTCCACTTTAAAAATATATTGTTTGTTTTTGAGACTGAAGTGTAATGTTGGAGCCCCTTAATGTAAAGACCAAGGGGGAGAAATGAGGGTTTGATAGTCTCCTCTTGAAACCCAACATTTTAATATTACTGCAAGTTTTTAAAAGAGAGTTCATATGCTATTTTGAAACACAGAATTGTAGCCTTACTTCAGGCTAAGTCCTGATCCTGCAAAGACACATTACATGCTTAGTTCTCCATGTTTTGGGACATTTAGTTGAATTCAATAACACTGGGCCAAAGTTGAATTAACAGGTAAGCCTTTGTGAATTTGGGTCTCAAAACAAATAGTTTCTTTGTGACCTTGTTAATCTCTTATCCTTTCTCCAGTTTTGTTCTATTCAATAAATCCTAAATAGTCTGTTTCAGACTTGACTGAGTAGATTAGAGTGCTATGTGATATGGTTCAATAGGGTAGACAGATTTCTCAATTAGTCAAACCCAAACAAGCATATTTAGTCATTGAAACTGTTTTTACAAGACTGAAAATTTATTACTGATGTTATGTCTTCAATGCAAGTCTACCAGTCACTGAATAGGAAAAAATACGAGTAAAATCAGTCACCAAGGATTCAGTGCTTCTCTATTCCTGTTGTTCTCTTTCTTGTGCTCTGTAGAGTAATGAACTACAACATAGTAAAAGAACGTATCCATGTAGTTGCTGGGCAATGTTTTGGAATAGTTTTATAGATAAAATCTTCCCCAGATAAATGCAGACAGGAGTTTCCCACTGAGGTGCATCATATATAGACAGAGAATTCAATTTTCTTGTGCTCGTGTCATGCTAAAATTCCTGTTACAAACTGCAAATCTGCACCCACAAATAAAATCTGTTGGTCACAAATCTTAAAACATATTGTTTATAATTAAACAAACACTTTGCATCAGATTCCACTTGAAGAATTTACTTTATTACCCTGACCCAGACTGGATGATGAGGACAAACCCAATTGTAACTGAAATAATTTAAATGTCTCTATTTCTTAACTTGTAAACATAGTTTTAAAACATGCAATTTTTTAGTTAAATGCTAAAATGGACTTTTGACTTGTATCCATATAACCTATTCCTCTTGAATTAAGAGGCACAGAAGATTTACTGGGGCACAGATCTGTCCAGCGAATTTATTTGTCAAGCTCCTAATCTCCAAAACACTTCTCTTTTTTTTTTTTCTGAATGAAAACATGACCATTTTTCCTGGAGCACCAGTCAGATAATTGCTGTCTCTGGGGGAGAGGCAAGGACAGGCTGCTCCTGAGGGGAAGATGACTCCAGCTATGGCAAGGCCCTACTAACAGAGTGCAGACCCCAATAGCTGAGCCAGGCGGGCTGGGATGGACACTGGCAGCAAGTGCCACTGACAGCCCCAGGCTATTCAAATGGAACTGTGGCCAAGGTCTAGCCAAAAACAAGAGCTTATTAGGCCAGAGACAAAAGCTTACCAAAACAAAACTTAACTAGGCTGGAGACAAGGCTAGTACAGACATTTAAAGGCTCTATCCAGGTCAGAAGCAACATAGAGCATGCAGCTAGTGGGTAAAACAAGCACTAACTCTCCTGGAACACTGCTTAGGAAAGGAACAGGCCCCAAAGCTGGGCTTAACTGGAGCCCTGGGGCAATAAGTGTGGGTGGAAGTCCCAGGTGAAGCCAGTCAAGGCCATAAAGGTGTCCTAATGGTGTCATCCTTTCCTGGATTGAACTGCATAATAATCACCCCAATGGGCTCAAACCAATTTAGCACATTGAAAGAATGTATTTCATTAATTTCATTCTCACTGTTCCAATGTCACCAAAAATAAAGTGATTCCACCACAAAATATACGATGGATATAAATGGTTTCTGGTGATAAGTTTGCTCCAACTAGGTTATATTCATTTTATATGCTTGCTTCTTGCAAATATTAGGAAGGTGAAATTTTTTTTTTGCCAGGAAAATTTCCAGTAAGCATATTTCATTGTAGTACCCAAAAGGTGGAAAAAATATTTTAGAGAAAAATGAAATAGAGTAAGAAAGCATTCTGCTAAAGCTGCTTATTTGATATATTTTAAAAAACCCCAAATTTTTCTGCTATTTTTGCAGAAAGGTCTGAGCTGGTCCTTAACCAATTAGGGATGTAAGTAAGGATGTTTCTTAATCATGCTACCAACACTGAGCTGCTTAATACTCCCATTCAATTTGATCCATGGGCATTCCTATGTCACGTACAAAAATGACAAAAAATGCTTACGTAGCTCTTTCCTAATGTAAGGACTTTTTACATTATTGATGGAAGAACCAGGCCACTTCTTCCACTAAAATTAATAGAAAACTTTCATGAGTGAAAGAAAATACTAATCTTCCAAATCTGTTGGCAAAAAGCAGGTCTGCAAAGATCTTTCTCTTCTCAGTTATTTGAGCTCAAAATCTGAAATAATGTTGGTCTTTTCTGTATGTACTCTAAGAAAAATGTGTAAGAACAGTACCAAATACCTGTGAGTTACATAATTTTCAAAATGTCCCAGTGGTGTAAGTAGTTTGGCAACACCTCTAGCTATTATACCAAGAATTATATTTGTAATTGATACAAAGTAGGTATTGATACACCTTCTCACTGGGGAGAGAACAGACTCACAAAAACTAAGTTATAATTAGAGGTGATTATTAAGTTATCAGGGAAAAAGAATATATTAAAAACAGTATAGGTTGAGTTTTTCTACTGAGATAGGTCCTTAAAATCTCACTGAGATGAAGCAGAAGTTTAGTCTATAACTAGCAAATGTTCAAACTGTTGCTTTTCTAAGTTGCAGTAAAGTAAATATCTTACTTAGCTTCCAAAAATCTAAAAGCACTATGGCACTAATATGGAAATAGCCAAGAAGCTTTGTGCTACTGGAAGCTCAAAAGAATTGTTTACAATGCCTGTATTGATTTTTCTATCTTTCCTTAATAGTTGTCAAACTTTGGGAGCCATCACTATAATATTGCAAAAATGACCAGACCAGATTTCGCGTGTAAAGTTTTCCACTGTATTATGCTCGAATCCTTCTATTACTTGCTTGGCAAACTTTCTGGTAAAATTTCTTCTTTGCAGCTATATGTAATTTCTCATAAACTTTTTGATTCTTCTGTTTAGTATAAAAATAATTTTTCCCAGTAAATTCAAATTTTGTCGGTAGAATGTCTGATGACTAACAAAAAAACAACAAACAAAATGACAGCACAACACACACACACACGCTACCCCATTTTCAATTTTTCTGATTTTTTAGTTGCTCTTTTACTTCAAAGAGGCAGCAATTTAGAATAACTCTTTCAGCTAGCCTAGCCTTTTTTTTTTCTCCTTTCTGCCTAACCTGTTTACTTGTGAGCCTGACTGGCTGTCACTTCAGTCTAACAACAAATGTACCTGAACAAAGTGTATGGTAACTAAACTGAGCCTCTCTCCTTCCTCCAGCTGCTCTTGAGTTCCACAGCACGTTTTTCACTTAAGTCTTCTGCCTTACAAGTCAGTGCTATATTGGCACGCTGGAGATTCAGAAATAGAAAAAATTAGCAGCCAAGACAATATCTGGTACATTTTTTCTGTTTCATATTGCAGGATGGAGTAATCCTAATGTATTTAAGATAGTCTTAACAGGAAGAAAACCTTAAAGAAATCAAAGGAAATAATTTGTGGGAGAAGGAGCAGAGGACAAAGCAGAGAGTGTTTTGCTTAAAAATCAACTTGTGCAACTTTAGTAAGATACTTTATTAATAAGTGAGAGCATAAAGAGGGGAAGACTGAGGCTTTATCAAGAGGAACCAGCAAAGCTTCCCCTGTCATTGTGAATGGAGGGCGGAGGGGAAATCTGTGTCGAAGAGAGTGTCAAACAGCCACAAACTCCTCCCCAAAACTAAGAAAGCACCAACACAAATTATCTATACCTGGTCTGGAAAGACATTATGGTCTGAGCAGGTTTTCTTTGTGATTTGGACAGGAAAGAAGGCCCTCATACTGCAGGTCACAGAGTAAACTCATTGGTGTTATTACCTCTTGTTGTAGCAGCTGCAGCTCTTTCCACTGCCAGCAAAGCTTTGGCAGAAACCAGAGCAGAAATAGCTCTGCTCCCCTCCTGGCAGCTCCAGCTGTAAGGAATGGGCACTCAGGGAATCAAGGTTGCTTGAAGATGTTCTCACTGTCAGGAAGATTACTCTGCAGAGAAATGCTAAGTAAGCACTGGAAACATGCAACAAGATTAGCCTTCAAACCCCACACAGTTGCTTTATTCTTGTATTGTCTGATAGAGGCCAAGAAGAGGACACAGAGGGTTGCCCTCCTTTTCATCTACCACATAAAATGTGGGTTTGATTCCCCACTGAAAGCAAAGAGCCAGGGCTCTCTGGATTCATCACTTTCTTAAAATGCTGTTCTATAAAGCAGGGGCTTTGTGAAAAAGGGTGCAGAACCGCAATGATCAGCTGAAGCAATTCTTGTGTGGAAGCAAAAATCTCTGAGTCCACATCTTGCAATGCCTAAAGCAGTGCTGGGAAATAACATAGGGAAGAATGATTGCGGCTGACAGGGGAAGACATCCCGGGCTCCTGGTGCTCTCTCAGTCCCAGCTAGCAAGGAAGTCCACAGCCCAGTGCTATAGTGGTGTGGGGAATGGAGAACTAGGGAGAACAGACTTTGCCATCACAGTGCATCTATAATGGTCTTTCTCCAGGTCTTTGAGCAGGAATAGGGACAAAGGAGGCACAGCAGAGGTGTATTACACCATATTGTTCCTCCAACCATATCCAGCTATTCAGCTAATTCCCTTTAGCTGATCTGACAGAAGATTGTACCCTCAGGAGGTTTTGGTAATTACCTGAAACACCCTTTAGAAGTATGTAAAGATCAGGGATTAGTTAAGCTGCATCATAGAAAAGTGCAACCAGTAAAAATATCAGTCCAAGTGGAACATCATTAGTGTCTGAAGACATGTTGGGCTTCATGAGTTTTGAACTGGGCCTTGAAAATCCTAGTTAAGGATTCTTGGGATTCAAATAAAGGCTTAGACTGGAGAACTGAAAAGAAGGCAGTACACTAATCAAATTTATGAGTTATTTAAAGCCTGGGAAATGAAACATTAAATATATTTCAGGAAAAGAATAATAATAAGAGCTTGATAAATTGAAAAAATTAGACTGGCATCAATCATGTAGTTGAAAAGAGATATATACAGACACTTAAATAGAGACAAATAATGAGTTCTGAAGAAACAGTAGAAAATAGAGGATAACTATCTCAGTGCCAATATCTTGGATAACAGATTATACTTCAAAACAGGCAACAAGGAAGCAAATGGAGATTTGAATTACATTATTAGGAGCATTATGTATAAAATCAGCAATTAGTATACTTTATTATACTCTGTTAAGGGCCCAGACTCAACTGTTTATATCAGTTCAAAAAGAGAACAAAGAAAGCAGAGAGTTCAAAATCTTGAATGACAAAGGGTGATTAAAAGTTAGGAAAGTGAAGCTAATGATAAAAGGGCATGCTTAGACTCAAGAAAAGCTAACTCAGGGAAGAATCAATTCTCAGGAAATAGCAATAAGGATGTTATAAAAAGACAGACTTCAATTATTCTGACTTCTGAGAGAGGATAAGAAAAAATAGAATGTGCTTAACTTAAATTGCAACACAAATATTCTGTTTAAACATTAGGGAAGGCAATTCTTAAATGCCAAAAAGTTGGCATAGCTAGATATTGTTGTAAAAAGGTCATATATCTACCCAGAGACTTAGTAAAAAATAAAAATATCAGACAAATGTTATGTGAGCATTCTCATATGAGATTGTTGTTAACATGTTCCTCGCTAAAAGGTCCTAAATGAAAGAAGAAGGTTTGTCTTATTCTTAAAAGAATGAGTAATTCATCATTTAATGAGGTAACTTTTTAAGCAAAAACTAAGAATAGAAACACATACCCTCAATAACATGATTTATTCTGAAACAATTTTAGAATTAGTCTAGATGAATATTATATAGATTTTGATTTGATCAACAATTCTTGATTGTGGTACACTCTCTTTTAGTTGTCTTGGAGAGTTATAAGGCAAATCTTATGAAGTTCATGAACTTGATGTGAAAAATCTAAGTAAGAAATTTCCTAACATGAGACAAGTTATATGAATTCAAGTGTAATTTACATTTTTTTTCAATTGTTCAGGAAAAAAATAATTATGATGAACTGTGTTTATTTTAAGGGTGAATACATGGTCATTAGTAACTACACATACAATTTTTGAATGATATATATTTGTCATTTTGACATAAACTGTAACAGTCTTTGTTCCCAGAACACCCTTTCCAAGAAGTATTTTGCAGGCAAGCAGAGGACAGACCCCTGATCATAATTAGCAAGTAAGCCTGCATGATACCTTAAAAATTAAAAAAAAATATATTAATTGCTTTAGACTGAAACAAATAGAAATGCTTATAATTTTTGACATTTAGACAACTCTGTCTTCATAGCACCTTGCTTTCCTCCCTCCAAAACCTGCAACAATGAGTCTTTTGAACCTTAAATTCTATTTAACATTTGAAATCCAGGACACCATTCCTGAGTGCTTTTGTACAGTAACAAAATGCATGAAGCTGTAGGGGGATGAGAGGGTCCATGAAGGTAGGTGAACCAGACAGGGTGTAGGAAAGTTATGATCTGACATTGCTTTGTAGGATATTTGTCTCTGTATTAAGAGACTCTTCTCTAAATTGAAATGGAGCAGTAGTAATTGAAGTCTACACACTACTCAGATGTGCCTTTTAATTTTACCTAAAAGCCCCAACAAATTCTCAGAATTCCAGACAATGCTATCCTGAAATGGAATTTAGAAGTCCTAAAACCAACATGTTTTAATATCCAAAAATATATTTGGGGGGGGGGGGGGGAAATTATCCATGAAATCCCTCTCAGTAAAAATCACTGCAAGCAGAGATTCCTAATCAAATCCCGCACAACTGTCTAGAAATTTTTACTGTAAGACTAAAAAAGAGGAATCTCATGAATAATTTCAACTATAATTTATGATTCAGCAGATGCACCATGCAGCTCATGTACCACAACTGCACACAAAACTATGACCTCCAAAAGCTTGATGCCCAGTTTATGCCTGGGTTCTGCAATGACGAATGAAGAATTCTGTGTGGTAAAGTTGTACAATTTCAATACCTACCAAGTTGTCCATATATTTTGCCAGGCTTAGAAATTTATCAGACATGAAAGCAGAACAGAAAATAAGGACGTATGTCATACATGTCAGCTATTTAATACTGTACTTTATCCTACTAAGTGCATATTCTAAAGATAGTGACATCCCAGCAATACATGAATCATTCTCTCAGCACTTTTTCCTAATCTTTAATCTTTGCTCAGTAGAAGTGAAAACACGGCCAATTTTTTTGTGCAGATTCAGAAAGAATGAGGATTAGCAAAGTGTCAGTTAAGGTTATACTGTAGTCTGTGAGATGGTGTAAAATCAGAAAGGATCATCTGCTATGCTTTGCATAGTTGCAAAATGGGTTTGGCCACAATCACCCAGATGTCCTTAAAAAGACCAGTTATAATCCCAGACACTATTTTCTTTTGTCTCAAAATTACAACTTCCACATAATAATATGTCTCTTCACTGTTTGTTTTTTTTTTTTGTTTTTTCACAACTGTGAAAATACTTAATTGAAATTCTGGTTTAAACATTCATATCAATATTAATACTAATAAAAAATACAGATAAATATTCAAAAGCAATAGAATGTTACCCTAGGTATTGAAGTTCAGTTTACTTGTTATTATTTAAACAACTTTAGGGGAGGCAAGTACCTCTCACATTGCCATGTCTTAATTTACCACAGGAAAGAAAGAACTTCTGATGAACACATCTGTTGTACCTGTCAGATTAATTTAGGCAGCATTTCATACTACAGGACTCACAGACTCAGCCAAGATTTGTTGAAATGTAACAGAGAATCTGTAAAGATGACAAGCTGCCAAGAGCAAGATTTCTGCTTTGTCCAGAAGCTGACAAATTTGTTTCTGTCATCACCATGCAATGACATTGTCTCAGGTCAGAGGGGATGGAGATGAGACTTTGCTTCTACTTGAGCTCAAGCCTGGTACAAGTTACAGCTCTGGCAAGAACAGTGGCCAAAAGAGTACGCTGAAAATATTGTGTGTGTCTCTGTGTCTCTTTGAGTGTGTGTGTTTTTGTGTTTGCAGGAGATGAGGAAGAACAGCATTTTTCATGAATCTGAGTAATTAAAACAAACACCTTTTCCATTCAAAATTCTTCACCCAAACAGTTTAGGAAAAAAAAAATCTTAAGGTATCTGGGAAATAAACACTCAAAGGATGAAACTACAAGTTAAGACATTATTAAACAACAAAGTGCAGGACTAACATTGTACTGGGAAGGCATTTTGCCATTTTTCTTGCTTTGTGACCACCTAAGAAAGGTGGTTGACAGCATGAAGCAGAAGAACCAAAAATCAATGAAGACATCTGAAGTGGTTTAATAGAAACCACTGAAGCTACTGAAGAAAAAGAAATATTCCTGGTGAAGGATATAATACACAGTCTAAGAGCCCAATGTGGAAAGAAGCACATAAGTCAATTCATTAACACAAATAGTTCTGGACAGTGAGCCAAGGTATTTCCTCTGATCTAGTATTCCAAGTAATCTGGGTCTTCTGTGATTAGGTATTTACAGGCATGCTTGAATCTTTTTTGTTTTTTAGAAATATTATTCTCAAACAACCCTGGTGGACTTTACCCAAAATTTTACTTTATTCAGATCATTTAGCAGCTTGTCAAAGAACAGGCCAGCAAGGCAACCCATTCAATTCAAAGAAGAGATGGCCTTTCTTAGGTTAATAGGACATAGCTAAGTGTTCTCTTTATTATTCACTGTAGTGCTGGGGAAAAAAAAAAGAGTTGCATTAATTTTCTGTGTTTCTGTATCACCAAAATTTGATGTGCCTTAAGACTGAATGGTGTAGCCCTGAAATATCCTCACATCTTTAAAGAATTAATGCTTCAAAAGACCACATTTCCTAGAATGCAACAAAAAAAAGTTTGCAAACAGTAGGGACTTCTCCTCTAAAAGAGAATTTTTTGTGGAGCTACCATAGATGACTTTAAAGTAAGGAACATTTTGAAAATCTGAAAAATAGTAGATGCTGATTGAAATCTTCCAAATATTACCCTCTCTGGTTTTCTGAATGTGCACAAAAGTTCCACAGTGTGATCTTGTTTGGAAAGGTTAAAATAATTTGTAAGGTTGTTTACTAATAGTGTAATTTATGCTTTATATATAATAGTCCATATATGAACTACGAATGTTGTTTCACCTATATGACCTGTCCATCTTTTTTATTTTTTGAATGATGCAATGAAATCAGTCAGGCAAAAAAAAGGATGAATTAACAGTGAAGTTGCAGATACGTGACAGAACATATATTATTCTGATGAAAAAAATGGAAAGTTCACTGACAGGGCTTCACAGCTAAATTTGCTTTCCTTGCTTGCCTCTGTTTAGTCCTATCACCACTAAATGACAGGCTGGGAACATGAAAAACAAACAAACAAAAACAAACAGCTAAAGAACTCTTCTTTTTTTTTTCAATTTTATGAATGATGATGGGTGCTCGTTTATGTAAGAATTAGGTGTTATCTTCATAAAATGCATCTCCTGAGTGAAATAAAGATGCTGTCAGTAACTATAATGTTTTAATTCTGCCAAATGACTGAAAAAGGAAGAAGACTGTTGATGGTGCTAGAATCCCATAACCTCCAAATACTAAATGAAACAGATACATTACTGAGAGGAAATTTTTAAAGTAGAAATCAATAAATTATGAAGCATTGATTAACATCATACACCAAACATACAAAGTCAGTCTCTTTCATCTTATGATCCACATTGTTTTGTCAGTGAGGAACTGGCATTTTAAAAAAGCTGTCTTTTATTCAGGATTTCAGAAAACACACAAACTGGCAATCGCAGCAACACCTATTTTGATTCATGGTAGAAATCACTGTTGTGTCTGCTTGAGACACAGCTGGTACCAGCACTGTTAAAGCCAAGAAACCTGAAAAAAAGAAAGAGAAAGGTCATTGCTGGCAGGCAGGCACACTGTCCTGGTGGCTGCTGAGTCAGGTGCTGGGCTGCAGTCCTCAGGGCACCTACCCAGCCACCCTTGTGCTCCAGGTGAAGCCACCATCTCAGATGGCAAGGGCCTGAAATGCAGCCATTGCCTTATCTGCTCCTGTCAAAACACCCTGGCTAGGTATAAATCCTGTCAGTATGTTTGTGTAGAGCAGAGGGACTGGAGCACATGAAAGCCAACCAGCAGACCTGGGATGAGGGCTGGGAGAGGATTGGCACCTTGAAAAATCCCTTCTGATTTAGCTGCAACTGCACATCTGACCACATCATCTCCTAAGTCTGGGAATATTTCAACCCCATAATTTTGTTTTTATAAAAGCCCACATGGATGGGGTGACTGAAGAACTGTGAGCTTGAAAACAATATTTATATTGAATTAAGTACCCAAAACCTTAAATTACTATTAAATCTATAGGCATATACTAGTCATTTTCTGATGATTTCTCTACTTCTTTCTCCCTCTGCCCTTTTATCTTCCTGGGATTTTTGTTTTTTAGGTCCAAGGGTAGAAAAGTGAAAGAAACCTTTACCTTTCCTGAGATGGGGAGCCAGTTAAAAACATTTTTCCACCTCAGCTGCACATTCTTAAAAAGCAGACAAAAGAAATTTCCTTTCCAGTAAAACCCATCAAACCTAGAATTGGGCAGAGACAGAAGAATGCAGGTATGAACCACTTTCAAGGCAAGGAGGGATATAAAACTGGAGTTGCCTTTCCTTTGACAGAGCTCTAAAAATGCACTCATATATTTTTCAAGAGAAAATTGAGAAAGACAACCAAATCCACGGGGTCACCTGTGCAACCACAGCTGTTGCAATCTGCCAATTCAAATCTCAGTCAGATTTCTCAGTCTCATTCAAAGCCCAGTCAGATCTGTGCCAGAGATAGAATTCCTGATCTGTTCCTTACAGCATGTTGGAGATATCCCTAGCTTTGAGGTATCATTGTCATGAGTACTATTCCCAAGTGTCTGATCTCACAGCATGTATGCAGTACAGGAAATTGTATATTGTGATCTTTTGAATTCTGCTGCAGAAGGTCAGTATAACTGTGTTAAAAAAGCCCCTACAGAAATTATCTGACACCTGTGCAATTAACAAAGTGTGCAAAATCTACAAAACTTCATATTTTTAAATTAAAATAAAATTTTTAATTCATTAAAGAGTTATTTCCTCACATAAAAATCTACTAAGAATTTGAAAATTCCATATAAAGGTCATAATTCTGCAACCAGCTCCATAACTTTCTACTTCTACCTTAAAAATATTCCTTATTACCTTTAAACTTGAAATAGAGTTCCACAAAAAAACCACTATATAGGGCTGGTCCTGAGTAATAAAAGATCTTTTGTTGTTTTCCAAGACCATCTTCTTCTTTTTCTCCTTTCATACAGTACATTAATTCTTAATTCAAGCTCCCTTTAAATTTGTAGGCAGATTAAGAATAAATACATTATTCTTTTCTTCAGGTTGTTATGAATGAATTCAAATGTGCTATCAGCCAAGTCTGATGAGAAACTTTCAATGAACATCTCAGGTGACTGCTGAACTGCAAACAAATTCATTTGATGAGCCAGAACACCAGTGGAATAACATCTTCCCTGATAAATATATTATTCAAAGTCAAACCCTAACTTTCTAATTTCATCTCAGGACAGTATAAAATGCCTCTGACAATGAGTTGAAAATTAATAAAATATCTGTTGCAGATACATTTCTGTTCTCTGAATTTGAAGGTTGCTAGGTGATGAAAAATAAATTGTTTGAATCAAAAGAAAATGCTTATGGGAAACTATGAAACAGATTGCAGGGTACAATACTTTGAACATGAATTAGCACATTGTTATGAAAAAGAAGGCATTTTATAGAATTATGGGGCTGAAGATTTGGTAAGAAATTACTAACAGAAGACATGAGCATGACAATAATTCTGGAGGCACTTAGTGGTTAGTAATGAAAAGCAATAAATAACTGAAAGTAAGAGATAGGAGAATGCTGGAGAAGATGCAAGAAATCAAACAGCCTGGCTGCTTCTTAGATCTAGAAAAACTGTAACTGAAACCTGCTTTGACATAAAGTAAAATGCTGTTGACAATACGTATTCATGCAGGCATAGTCAAAGCCAAGAGAATATGGATACAATTCCTATGTTTAAAAAGCTTCATCAGCTTCCCTATCTAATTAGAAGATCCTTGGAACACTTCTTGAGAATAAGGATACAGTCTCAATGGTAGAGATCAAAATAAAATACCATCGTTAACTGAAGCAGAGAGCTCTGTATAATTTGTTTAATTTTATGTATATAAAAATCTAAATAATTCAGTGCAACAATCAAGCTGTACTTCTAACTGCACTAGTTAGAGGCGTATTTGATGAAACTTTTCTAGAGCAATACTGCCTTGGATGTGTTGGTTTTGTCTTCAAGGCTTCATTTCCTCTAATCAAAGAGTGGTCATAAAAAGGGGTCAAGGAAAGTCAAGCTACGTGGGAGATCACTGGAGAAAATGGAACAACAGAAGTGTAGCAATAAGTGAAAATGAGATGCAAAACCATATACAGAAATTTACCTTTAACCTTAGGGACCATTATGGGGGACTCAGTGGGGGCCTGGGGAAAGAAAGAAAGAAAGAAAGAAAGAAAGAAAGAAAGAAAGAAAGAAAGAAAGAAAGAAAGAAAGAAAGAAAGAAAGAAAGAAAGAAAGAAAAGAAAGAAAAGAAAGAAAAGAAATGAAAAGAAAGAAGGAAAGAAAGAAAAGAAAGGAAAGAAAGAAAGAAAGAAAGAAAGAAAGAAGAAGAAGAAAAGGAAGAAAGGAAGGAAAGGAAGGAAGGAAGGAAGGAAAGGAAGGAGGAAGGAAGGAAGGAAGGAAGGAAGGAAAGGAAGGAGAAAGAAAGAAAGAAAGAAGAAGAAAGAAGAAAGAAGAAAGAAGAAAGAAAGAAAGAAAGAAAGAAAGAAAATAAATACAGGACTGAAAGCCATGGACAAATATGAATTTTACTTTAGCAAAATCTGCCATCAAATGCTATATGTATATGAAAAACTTGTAAGTAGATATCAGCTATTAAATAACAAGCTTTGTTGAGACAGGTAATATTGAAATCCAGGCACTGTGACATTCAGGATGAATAAGCAGTATTCTTATTCCCTGTTTACTGGAGTGCTATGATAGTGACAAAGATCATGGACATGTATCACCCCTAAAGTTTTTACCAAGGAGACAGCACAGCCCAAGGCTTCTCAGTGTAGTCCCTTGAAGGAAAATCTGGCTCAACCTGTGCCTTTGCCTTGTTATGGTCTAGTTGGAATCTTGACTTTGGGGATTCTTTGTGCCATAGTTCAACTTCAAAACAGCACTGGGACCCTCCCAGGAATGCGCTTTTGTCTTTGTTAGTTCTCAGCCTTTGGCAGGTTTCTGGACATCCCACTGGCTGTAAGATCAGACTGAAAGAGCTCCTGTATTTCAGGCGTACTTTTCTTTTTGCATTGCTTCTTTCAGATCATTTGTGTGCATTTTCAAAGTAGCTTATGCCAATAGGCTTAAAAGACTTGCCATGTAGTCATGGACAAAGCATTTGTTAACCCGGGGGAAATTTCACACCAGCACTTAAGAGCAATTCCATTACACTGGCATTAGCAACAATGAGAATTCAGCAGTTCGGCTCTTTTTGAGAGTCTGGGTCATGGTGCAAAGCAAACAGGAAGCTGTGTGAATGCAGTTTGCATGATAACAAACCTAGACAACAGTCCCAGGGCTCAGACATTATTTTCTGTCTCTCTGCAGGACTTAGTAGCCTGGGGCAAGCCCAGTGCCTCTACTCAATCTTCAGAGAGTTTGTAAGGAAGAGTCTGCAGCTTTCAGAAAAACACCAGCTTTCAGAAGATCACCAGGTGAATTCTCTGTTGAATAAATTCTATATTATTAGAGATGCCTAGCTTAGCTCAGAGTTCCCAGCACTGAACTTGCTCTGCACATCTGGCAGTTAAGGGGGTTTTCTTGGAAAGTTTTTATAGTCTGGACATGACTTAGGACCGGTGACTGAATTGGCTTTCCCGTAATGATGAAGACCCTTTTCTGATAGTTCCTGCTTATAGAAAAAAGGGGGTGAAGTTTTTATCACTTTTCTGTTCCATGGCACCATCATCATCGCTGGAAGTATGGTCTAGGCAGGAAGAGCTGCGTGTCAGAAACTTGAAATTCCCCATCTTGCCTGTCTCAGCACTCTGCCATCGCCAGTCCCTTTCCCATTTTCCACTCCTTCATTGAATTCCTTCAATATTGCCTTTGACTGGACACCATGTGGGCAGCACTAATTTTAGGAAGTATCTTTTGTTCCTTCTTGGAGGTAAATATCCTTGTGTGGGTAAAACACTCTACCTCTTTTGTATATTCTTTGTTATCAATATTGCTGTGTACATTGTGATTTTAATAAATTGTTATTCCAATTAATAATCTCTCCTTATTGTTCCTCAATTATTGGAAGGAGACAAGGGAAAGGGAGTAGAATATTTATTTCTTTGTAGTTAAAACCAGCAACAGGACAGAAATAGGAAGGATTGCCCAATTCTCTCAGTCTACAGAGAAGAATTTGCTAGTTCAATGAGATAATAATTTACAATAAAGCAGGACCAAAAAGCAAAACAGATCTAAACCAATTTATCTAGAGGCAGTTTTGCCACTTTTAAAATTTTTATGCAAAATCAAAAATGGATTGTGTTTGTTTACAATGGCATTCCTGGCCAGCTGACTCATATCATCAAAAGAGGCCAGATCTTCCCTGACAAATGAACCCAATTCTGAACCAAAAACGTGATGACATCATCTCTGGGCCAGTGTTTCCTGAGGTTATCCTCCCACTAACCCCAATTAAAGGTCTCTCCCAGACATAGGCTCAGATCAAAAGGATACAATTAAAGATTCTTACTGGAAGAGTGAGGACCTTGGCATTAGCTTACAGTGCGCTGTCTCTGTAAGGTAGAAATAGTATCAGATTATAAAATGTTATGTAAAACATTATAGATTATAAAAATGTTGTGTAAGACCAAGGTTTGGACAATCTGAGTTACTACAAATGTTGTTTTAATATTTACTTTGGAAAGTAATTCATTCAACATTGTTTTGATCTACTGAAGTTCCTGGCTTTTTCATGTAATTTCAGTCTGAAGTAAAGAGTTAAACTTATGTTTAGAAATGCA